>CAUYLG010023073.1:0-46534 GCA_963573385.1 Cacajao melanocephalus
CTATTATGCCAATAATTGTGCTTAACAATGGAGACAGGAAGGAATAAGAGATGAAAATAACAAACAAGCAGCCAACCAATATTTTATTTAAACCTGTGAAATGCTATGCAATTGCTGAGGAGTGATTTATTTCCAATGATGCGTTCACTTTTAAAACAGGTGTAATATGACACTGAGAAAAATGTATGTTTTGTGGATTTGGGGTGGAGAGTTCTGTAAATATTTGTTAAGTTTACTTGTTCCAGGTCTGAGTTCAAGTCCTGGATATTCTCCTTTTATATTACTGAATTTTATTTACAAATTTTATTTTGCATCCATGTTCATAAAGGATATTGTCCATAGGTTTTGTTTTTATTTTTCTTGTAATGTATCTCTGGGTTTGCCTTAACACTTGCCTCATAGAAGTAGTTGGAAAGTATTTTTGCCCTTTCCAATTTTCTGGAAAAGTTGTGTAGAGTTGATATTATATCTTCCTTAATTTTTGCTAGAGTTTGCCAGTGAACCCATCTGGGCCAGGAGAATTGTTTGTGAAAAGCTACACAGTCAATTTTAAAAATAAGCAGGCTATCTGTTTCTTCTAGAGTGAAATTTGGTAGTTGGTATCTTTTAAGAATACCATTTTACCTAAGTTGTTGAATTTTTTGACATAAAGTTATTGATAAAACACACATTATTATTTCACTTTCTGTAGAATCTGTAGTAATGCCACTTCTTTTATTATGTGTATAATTTGTGTCTTCACCCAGTTTTTCTTCATGAGTCTCACTAGCGGTTTATCAACTTTATTGATTTTATAAAGAATGAGCTTTGGAGTTTATTAATTTTTTTGATTATTTTCTTTTTTGTTGATTTCTGCTCTGCTATTTATTTATTTTGCTTACTTGAGGTTTAATTTGCTATTCTTTTTATTCTATAAATGTCAGTTATATCAAGTTGCTTAATAGTGTTATTTAAGTCTCCTGCATTGTTGCCAATTTTCTATTTTTTCTATCAATTATAGACAAAGAAATATTCAAGTTTCCAACCGTAATTGCAGATTTGCCTGTTTCTCTTTGCAGTTTTATTAGGTTTTTACTTTGTGTAGTTTCAAGCTCTGTTACTAGGTGCATAAACATTTAGGATTGTTATGTCCTCTTATAGAACTGACCCCTTTATGATTATGAAGTTTTTTTTTTTAATCCCTGGCAATATCCTTTGCTCTGAAATATAATTTATCTAATATTAATATAGCTACTCCATTTTTTTCTTTTAATTACTGTAGCATGGTCTACCTTTTCTATCTTTTTAAACTTTTTTTTTTTTAACTATAGAGTATTGTATCTTTTGGGGCTCTAGGTTTCATATGGATGGATCTTTGATACCGTTTTGTACTTTTGAGGGACTTGGACTATAGCTTCTCTCCCCTATGTGTGCCCCATTAACATGCTGAGTCAGAATGGTTAATAGTTTTATTTGTGAAGATATGGGGAAGGGCTCATTTTGTATATAAAGGGTTGTTGGATTTTATGTAGTCAACTTGAGCTAACAATTCCTGATGGACTACCTTGGGGGATGTGTCTAGCGGGCAGTTGAATATGTGGTTCTGGATCTCAAAACTACATGTTCAGGAGGTACTTGAATTCATGGGTATGGATGTGTTTCCCTAGTAAAACTCTTCAGAATTAGAGGACCAAATATGAAAACCTGGCATGTGTGAAAATTTAATGAGATAGAATCTGTAGTTTAGTAAAGTTCTAATGCAGTAGTGATACTTATAGTAACAATTTTTTTATATCTATGAATTGTTAAATACAAAAAACAGTGAATCCTATATAATGAAAGATCATTTGGATATTTCACTGTATGATCTGCAGATATTTTAATATTTCATCTAAAGTACTTGATCTAAATGTATTACCTCAGATAGCTTTAATTGTCCATAAGTAGTTTTTTCTTAAAATTTAATATTGGATACCACAAAGAATTCAATTGTCCTGGTGAACAAGTTACGTCAAGTGCCCAAAAGGCTCAAGTTTGTCAGCTTTTTGTTTAGAACTCTTTAGTGCCAAGTAATATGACAGAGTATTCACATATCTTAAACCTTTGAAAAGTATGTGATTCAGTTGCCATGTCTCAGAGTATTTTCCCTAATGATCTTTGATCTTTGTTTAAGTGCTCCTGTTGTTGAGTAACCTTACCCTGATTAGGGGTGGAGAAAATAGTGGGATAATCCCATTACATGCAAAATGTCACAGGCTGGATTCTTCATGCTGGAACTCTTGGCAGCAAACTTTCAAGTTCCTAAGGGGCTTGCATAGGCTGTTCAGAAAATTGATCCTATATAAGATTTTATTTTAACTTTAAAATGCACCTGTCCAAAAACTTTTAAAAAGATATAATAATATTTGACATAATATCTCTACTTAATTTTTTTCATGTTGACTGTTGGTTATCTATGAAATTTATTTTACTTATCCATAATCCAATGTCAAGATAGAAAGTTGGATGGTTTATTATAAGTGATTTACCTAGAAAGTAAAGTTTTCAAATTCTAACTCTGGTTTTGTTATTAGCAGATTGTGATGTGGGCAAAGTCATACTACTGGCTGGTTACAGTCAATCCAATGTCCAAATTACAGAAGGATTTTGAAATTATGTCTCTGCTGAAGGCATGATTACTAGCAATTTAATCTAACCATCCCTTCACATTTTTATAAAATAAAAATTTAATTTAAAGTCAAATGCAAGATTTGTGAACAGAACCTTATCTCCAGTTGAATTATCATTTTAGGAACTTAGGTGATAAAATTGGTTACATCAGGGCTGTGAGTTACTTGAGACATGAAACTAATTGTCACATTTATTTCACATGGATTTTTTTTCTAGGCCCATATAACTATAATTAGGCCAGATATGTAAGTTAAAAATAGTAAATACTAGAAACTATAAAAAAGATATTCTTAGTGTATACATATTTATAAAAGTCCATTTTATATGATCACTTAAAAAATACATCTGTAGTTCCTCCTACAGTCCTATGCTTTTCGTATTTTTCAGAAAATATTTACACATAGGAATTGCAATTATTCAAAAATTGTTTTAACTTATCATGTTAATGATAGGAATGATGATCAGCAAAGGTAATAACACAGCTCAACAAACCATTTAATATACTGAATGAAAAGGTGCAGTTACCATAGTGAAACTTTTACTCACCAACATAATCAGTGGAGGAAAGACCCTCGGCTTTCAAACAAGGTGTATCCTAGAAACTAGGGTCAAGTTCAGGAAATATTATCCTCCAAAAATAATGCTAGGTACAATGCATGGATGGGATTTGCTATCTATAGCCATCTCTTCTAGAAGTGACTCATATAGTGTGATTTTGAAACTCCAGGAGCTGAATATGACAGCAGGAATAAACCAAACTGAAATATAATTACATTTAATAAAATAAAAAAATACATATTGTGGACATAGGTTGAAATGAATACAGGTAATAATCTTTCGTGAACTGTTGAAAAACCAGTTACAAAGTAAGCATTCGATTTGATACACAAAACTTATGTATATCAAGGTTTCTTAGGCAAGATGGTACCCAGTTTAACACCCTTTTATTGTAATATCTGAGCATCACATGTCTTCATGAAGATCTTCATGATATAAATAAATAAATAAATGGCAATTTTCATGATAGATAATTTTGGTTAATGAAAATAATTTCATTAGATTTTACCTCTTTCTATTATTTCTTTTAAAAATTATATAAGTAATGCATGTTGTTTTTAGAAAAATTAGAAAAATGAAATTGCGTCACAGTATTATTTGTACTTTTTATAAAATGTGATCCTTTTAAACATATTATTTTAAAACTTAATATTTGTTTTTGTTAGTGACATCATTAGGTAAAGATATTTCAGTTAGCCCTAAGTAAGAAAACAATATGATTACTACTATTAGGTTCATTTTCCATTAATGCGAAAAGAATAGCAGTAACACTGAATTTAAACATCAGAAAGTTATATGCAAATAATTTTTTAACCTGCAAGCCTGAGACCCAAATCCTTTACCTATAGGAATCCACTGAATTTTCTATTTTCATCAACTATCTTTTCTATACTAAGATTTATTCATAATAATTCTTGCAGTTATGGAGTAATGATTGCAAAATAGTAACAGTTGGGTCATTTGTTAGCAAGTAATAGAAACACAATAATAGAAATGTTAACAAAAGACCATAATACCTGTGGTGACAATAAAAGGGGCTTTTATTTTCTGAAAGCAATCTCTTGATTGGGTAGACCCAGCGTTTGGAACAATACAAAAGTGCACTCTGAGGAAGGATTGGAGAATTAGAGATTATAAAGGCAAAAACTAAAATCCTGGGGAGAGGGATATGGGGAGCCAGAAACAGAGCCTTGCTTGGACCACCTTTAAGAACAAAACCACAAGTCTCTATTGGCTAATTCTAAGTGGTCAATTAGAAAATTTTTAGCAGCAGTCTATTTTGGCATTCATAGACATCAATAACAGGAACTGGTTTAGCTTCATCGCAGAAAAAGAAGTCATGATATTTTTGCAACATTTTCCAAGAACACAGAGTATGTGACTGCCACCTAATCCTATTATGACTGCCCAGTTTTGCTTGAACTTGAGTGTCTCAGTCACAGGGAGTGCACTTTGTCTGTATATGGGGCATAATTTCACAGCAGTAAGTGTTACAGCCCAGTAGATTCTTCTTGCTTGCTGCACAGAAACAAGCCAATACACTGAGACAGTGGTGTTGCATTACAGAAAGAGTTTATTTATTTTAAGGCAGCTGAGTGGAAGAATGGGAGATATTTCTCAAATACACCTCCCTGAGAACTCAGAGACTAGGAGTTTTATGGA
The DNA here is from genome assembly GCA_963573385.1 of Cacajao melanocephalus. Lineage (NCBI taxonomy): Eukaryota > Metazoa > Chordata > Mammalia > Primates > Pitheciidae > Cacajao > Cacajao melanocephalus. The sequence continues at coordinate 4,870 of CAUYLG010023073.1, forward strand.
TAATTTGGTGGGCAGGGGGCTAGGAAATGGGTGCTGCTGATTGGTTAGGGATGAAATCGTAGATCTTGGTGCGCTGAGTCAGTTTCTGGGTAGGGGCCACTGGACTGGTTGACTCAATTCCTTGGTATGAGTCATGGGTTTGGGTGGAGTCAGCCTGTTTCTAGAATTCAAAAGTCTGAAAAATATGTCAAAGACCAAGATAGTGATGTTATCTGTAGGAATAATTGGGGAAGTCACAAATCTTGTGACCTCTGGCTACATGACACCTATGAAGTAAGAAATTATAGAAAAGCAAGCTAGGATACAATAAATGGTTATTATTTGGTTACACTTACATTTTAGCAGAATTCAGGCCCTTCCCATAATCCTAACCTTATGGTCGTTCATTAATTTTACAATGGCAGTTTTCATTCCCCAAACAGAAAGGGCTTAATTTTGGGAAGGGACTATTATCATCTTTGCTTTAATCTATAAACTAAATCTGTTAGCTTGACCTACACCTAGGACACTTAGCTTGTGATGTTGGAAGCAAAATGGAGTCAGCTTTGTTAGATTTCTCTCAGTGTCATAATTTTTGCAAAGATGATTTCATGAGCAGAGAGATTCTTTTTTCTCTTCAAAATTACTTCATCTGTGATATATCTCTTATATTCTCACACATATTTTTTATCTTGGCCAATGTCTGTCAGATACTTCATAATAATGCCACCTTTATTGCTCCTTGAGGTCACCTCATCTAGGTGAAGACTGTTCCAGACAGACTTTGACCTTGTCTTTTGGTTTCCCTGATCCCAGCATTAGCCAGTACATAAGATGCATTACTAAATGTATCACATTCTAAATTTTTCAAGGATAGTTCATAAAGAAATTTTTTTGTACTTTTTCTATGTTTAATGTGATTTTGAATTGGCTTGATAGAATAAAACTTTTTTTTTAATGTCTGGCATCTGTCAACTGTTCTCTTCTCTTTCATTTTCTAGGTTAGTGGCAGACCCAAATATCACTCTGAGACTCCTTTACTGTTCTTTCCTGATTTCTGTAACACTCAGAAACGAATGTTAAAATAATGCTGCTATTGAGTTTGAGCTATGGTTGAAGTAGTAGAAACTTTGTAAAACATTTTTGTTCGGTAACCCATACTCTACCTGACCAGAGATATATGTCTTGGGACTTGCCATTTTTGTTAGGAAAATGTAGGATTTGTAGGATGTCAAGCTTTTATCCAGCTATGAGGTCTCTAGTATCTGTTCCTGCATTAGAGAGTTGTAAAAAAGCAGGGAAAATTTTCCCTTTGTCTTCTGAAGGTTTGCTGAAAATCGCTGACAAAAGGCAAATTAATAGGAGAAAAGGCATTCAAAATTTGTTAATGTGCACATATATACAGGGGAGTCATTACAAAATATGAACTTAAAGAGGGGCCAGATAGTGATGCTTAAATACTCTCTTACAAGAGAGAGATGTATGGGCCTGGGAGGTGGAAGGCAATTATGAATAAAGCTACTATAAACATTCAGGTGCAGGCTTTTATGTGGACATGTTTTAAACTTTGAGTAAATACTGAGGAGTGAGATGGCTGGATTACCTGGTCAAAGCATGTTTAGTTGTGTAAGAAACTGACAAATTGTCCTCCAGATTGGCTGTATCATTTTGCATTCCCACCAGCAATAAATGAGTTTCTGTTGCTCTACATCCTGTCAGCATTTGATGTGGTTAGTGTTCTAGATTTTGGCCATTCATTTCTTATTTGGCTACCCTAATGATTTTTTGAAGCCTGTCCTCTCTAACTGTGACAGCTATTATCCTACCTCCTCAGTTATTTTTTTTTCTTTTTCATCACTGAGCATGCCTAGATCTTTTACCCTTTAATCATGAAAATTATTTTGGGAAATGTGCACCTTTAATTATTAAAGTTTTAAAAATTATGAGCTTTTGTGTCTCACACTTTCTTAAAGTATCTCCTTACTTAGAGATACTGTCTTAATTGATAATTAAGCGTTGTCAATGGAGATCAATTCTTCAATTCTGTACTATAAGCTAACAGGTTGAGATTTGGAGGATACTTACAGTAGCACCTACATTAATTTCTAAAGACCTTAATTTTCACTTTGTGTATCATGTAACTGTTTTAATAAACTTTATGTTAAAAAGTTTGTATTGCTCTTAATTAATGCTATATGTATTTGAGAAATTAAGGCCCCAGAATATGTCATATCATACAAGAAGTCAGTAGCTAAACATAGGCCACATATATTTCTGGGGAGCTAGCCTTTTTGTACTACTAATAAAATCACTGCAGTTTATTGATATATCAATTGTTTTGCAAATAGTTTTGAACATTTGTATTAGAGACTTTTCCTAGGAACTATGAGGGATATTATGATAATTCAGACTGAAGTATTATCCTTAAGACTCTTGCAATGCAGTTGGGGAAGTAACATATACACACAACCATATAACAAGATTTAAAAGGGCAAGTACTATAGAGGATAAATAGTGTAAGTGCTGTGGGATTCTTATGGGAGAAGAAAGACTTATGAGGAGGAGGAGCAAAAAAAGAAAATTTTGTGGAGGAGGCATTCAAAATGTTCCTCTAAAGAAAATCAGCATTGGGGAAAGCAGCATGAGCAAAAGTAAGGAAGGAGGAAAGCACAGGCTGGTAGTAGTGTTGGGAACAGGAAATGAGTTCACCTCTGCCCAAGCTTATTGAGCATCAGTAAGGGCATGGAGACTTTCAGCTGGATGTGTATGGCTTTGGGTTATTTATTATTAGATTATAAATACTAGGGCTTTGATCAAAAGAAATCCATAAATAGATCTATGATTTTAAAGATTTTTATGATTTAAAAAATATTTAGTGATAAGGTTATATGTGATGGAAAGCTAGGTTGTATATCATTTATTTGGCTCTGAACACTGTTATTTAGTTTCACATGCTAGCATATGTATCACGGGCATTGTTAGCCCAAGGAATTGGCAGAATAGTGGTGGTCCCCCTTTATATTGTTATTTTAGAAATACCAGGAAAGTTTGTTTTACAAATCTCTGTCCTCTAATACCTGATATTTTCTTTTACATATTCTCTAAAAGCAAGTGATCAATGCCTTGATATATTTCCTTTGTTAAAATACAAAATCCTTTGGGCTTAGCATAGGAATCCTGTGCCAGGTGAGAATATCTCCAAGAGGAGAACATATAAGTCAAACCTGGTTTTAATATTTTTTGACTTGACTTTGTAATTTTATCTACTCTGTTCTGATGTATTTCAGAAAAATGCCAAATATAAGTAAATAAATATATGTATATAAAAATATAACACTGAGTTCATTGGTAGTTTTTATAGGTATATTTTAATTAAAATTAAATAATCATTGTTTCTGGCCTAAACGGTGTTTTCTAGCACATGAAATCTGAAATCAGACCCTTATTGGGTAGTTGGATTACGCATCCTTCTTTGGAAGAAGGTTGGCTGTGCTTTCTTAATGACTACCTTGATTTCTGTTAATGAGCTATTCCGATATATAAAAGGACAATTAAGTTCACTTTCATCCTTCTGCTGTACTATTTTCCTCTTGCATAAATAGTTCTTAATAAAGTCATTTTATTCTAAATTGCTTTTATTTTATGTAATGCCAACTTTTTACTTAGAAAGAAAATACTTGAAGAGTTAGCATATGGTTAACTTATGCCATTCTTCACTTGGCTTTCTTGTTAGTGTATTTCGTGCTCTTCACTATGTTTTTTTCCTTATTCCCTATTATTTCTTCTTCAATGTAAGACCCACTGCCTTTGTGCTGCTCTTGGATGTTTGAACCTCCCTGCTGATCTTCTTTAACTGGGCTTATTTTGTCCACCCAGTACCCTAACAAATCTGGACTTTTCTCCCCATCATCTTCAGCCTTGCCATTTTTCCTAATATCCTCCCTCCTTCCCTCCCTCCTTCCCTTCCTTCTTTGCTTCCTTTTTTTCTTTCCTGTTTAGAACCTGGAGGTTTGTATACTTTGTTAATATTTACAAAGAACTAGTTTTGATTTTGTTCACAATCTCTGCTGTGCCATATTTTGCAGTTTTCGATTCTATTCATTTTCACTCTTACCAATTTCTTCTATTTTCTTTGAATTTAATATATTTTTTCTTTGTATCTGTTAAAGTTGAATGCTTATTTAAATACTTATTATTTTGTTTTAATAAACACATTTAAGGCAATTTATTTCTTGATATTACTTTGCTTTTTATAGGTATGGTTTATTGTGTTTCTGTTTATTTTCAATTCTAAATATTTTATAATTTCCTTTGTGATCTATTCTTTTAAAAAATATTATGTTTTTAAGAGAAGTTTTGGCTTTACAGTAAAATTAAGAGGAAAGTATAGAGATTTCCTATATATTGCCTAAATTCACTTGTTCTAGATTTTGGCCATTCTAATAAGTGGATAGTGGTATCTCATTGTTTTAATTTGCATTTCCTTGATGATGTATAATGTGAAGCATCTTTTCATTTATATTCTTTGGTGAAATGTCTGCTAAAATATTTGGCCCATTTAAAAATCAGATTGTTTTCTTATTGTTGCGGTTTGAGAATTCTTTGTATATTTTAAATAACAGTTCTCTATCAGATATATCTTTTGAAAATATTTTCTCCCAGTCTGTGGCTTGTCTTCTCATTCTTCTTGATAGTGTCTTTCACAGACCAGAAGTTTTTATTTTAATAAAATATAGCTTATATCAATTATTTTTTTCATGTGTAATTTCAGTGACATATTTTAAAAAGTCATCACCAAACCAAATTATCTAGACTTTTCTCCTGTTATCTTCTAGGAGTTTTATAGTCTACATTTTACATTTAGGTTTGTAATCCATTTTGAGTTAGTTTTTGAGAAGGGTGTAAAGTTTGTATTTAGATTCTTCATTTTTTGCATCTGGATGTCCAGTTGTTCCATACCGTTTGTTGAAATGACTGTATTTTGTCCATCGATCTTTGACAAAGGAGCTTTATGTAGATCTATTTCTGGACTATCTGTTCTGTTCCATTTATCTATTTTTCTTTTCTTTTACCAATACCACATTGTCCTGATTACTTTATATTAAGACTTGAGGTAGTGTCAGTCTTCCAACTTTGTTCTTCTTTAATGTTGTGTTGGCTATTGATCTATAGTTTAATCTATGAGTTATTCAGGAGTATGTTTTAATAAATTATCTTTATTGTTCATTTTTAACAACTGTATTATTCAAACATTTAACATTTATTGAGACATTTTATGTGACTTAGACTATAGACACTTTTTTATAAATGCCCCACATGTTCTTAAGAAGAGTGGGTATTTTCTCTGCAGAAATACACACACACATACATAATATCAGGAATATATCTAATGTTAGATTTAAATCTTTTCTAATTTGTGTGTGCTAAAAAGTTTGAAACTATTTTGTTAGGTACATATGAATTCATGTTTGCCCTATCTTCTTGAACTGTTGTTCCCTAAATATAATTTGGTGTACCTATGTATCCCTATTAATAATTTTTCATCTAATGTCTATTTTATCTGATAACATTATTGCTACAAATTTTTTGCTATTATTTCTTGGTATTACTTTTCTCAGGAATTTTCAACCTTTCTATATTCTTTGGTTTTAACTATATCTTTTATAGCCAACCTGAGCTGATTTGTATTCATATTACCTTATTAATCTCTATTGATAAGTGAATATAATGTTTATTTTATTGTACTTATTTATTTTTTAACATCTTAATTTATGTTTCTGCTTATCTTCCCTTTTCATTTTCTTTTCTTTTCCCCCTCTCATCTTTGGCCTTATTTAGCTTGATAACATTTTCAAAAATTACTTTGTGGTTTTTTCTGGCAGTTTTGGAGTTATACATTATATTTCTATTCTATTAAATGTTACCTTTAACATTTCAATGGGAATATTTTTCTTTAAATTTCTCTTTAAACATTGTTTGTCCTTTTCTTACACAAGCTAAGGAACTGGAAGTATTAATCCACTGACTCCTTTCTGTGCCTTCTTTCCCCCTTCTTGGTTGTTGAAATTAAAAGTTTAGTTTTACATGAAAAAATCCACAGTGATTGCTCTTTTAAGTTTTTTTTGTAGGTAATAGCTATGTACATTTATAGACATACTTATAAACATATTTCTAAGCATATTTAGAAACATCAATTTCAGGGCTATTTGTTTATTTTGTTCAGTTCATTCTTTTGGGCTCATTTTTTTCTTCCTGTGAAGCTTGTTTTTTAGCAACACTTTTGAGTATGTGTTTGGGTGTGCTGTATGATTTCTTAGACTTAGTATTTTAGAAAGTCTTTATTGTGTTCTCAATTTTGCATGTCAGTTTAGATTGATTTAGAATTTTGTATTTATTTGTATTTTCCCTCAGCTATTTTAAACATTGTCTTCTGTTAATTATCCTTGCTGTCAAGAGTTCTTTTATCAAAGTTGCCATCCTTTTCTAGATAGCCTGTCTTTTCTCTATATGAGAATTTAAGTTTTTTATTCATTATTCTTCAAATATTTATTGATTTTCAGTTAGTGTTGCAGGCACTGGGGGATACATCAGTGAACAAAGCAGTAAAAAATCCCAGCATTCATTAACCTTGCAGTCTAGGGAGTGAATATATAAGCTAAGATAAAGCTAGGTGCTATAATAAATTAAACTCCTAATTATCAGTAGCTTGATTACTTGAGATTTTATTTTTTATTCATCAAACTGTCCCAGTTAGACAGCTCTCCTCCAAACATTTATTAAAAGACACAGATTTCTTCTTCTGCTATGTGACTGCCATCTTTTACATTTGGAGTTTGGTACTGATGTTGTCGTAGGGTCACCTCCATTTCAGCAGGCAGGGAGGGGAAAAAGCATGGAGCATTGCATGGGAGGTGTTTAGGCACCAGACTTACAAGGGGCACTTATTTTGACCACATATTTTCCTGTGGCTAGAACTAACTCACTTTCCATACTTTAACTTCAAGGGCACTTGGAAAAACTAGTCCAGCTATGAGTCCAGGAGGAAGAGAAAATACATTTGGGTATCAGCTAGTAGTCTCTGCCATGTAGAGAGAGATAATAAATGAGTATATACATTGTATGTTAAATAGTATTAGTGTAAAGGAGGAAAATAAATCAGGAAGGATTTAGGGAGGGTTGCATTAGTGAATGGATGGCTGGTGAAGGCCTCATAGAGAAGGTGTTTAAGTATATACCTGGGAGAAGTGAAGGGTTGGTCCCTTGTGAATCTGACAAAAGAACATTTCAGGCACACAAAGTAACAAATGCAAATGCCTTCAGATAGGGGCAAGCCTGGTCTGACCAGAACAGCAGGGAAGAAAGCTGTGTGGCCCCAGGAGAGAGAGTCAGGGGCTGGAGGGAAAATGAGGTCAGCTAGTCACAGATAACGTAGGGCTGTGTGGGGACACGGTGACTTATGTATTTACTCCAGTGACACTAGAAGGCATCAGTAGCTTTTGAATGGAGGACATTGTCTGACTTATGTTTTATTTGAATAACTCTGGTTGCTGGGTTGGGAGTAGGTCATGGATAGGGGCAGGAAGTAGAACTAGGCCACTTGGGAGGGTGTTCTAATAATTTAGGTAAGAGAGAACAGTGGTTTCAAATAGTGTTAGTAAAGGTGTTGTGAAGCTATCAGTTTCTGAATATATTTTGAAGGAAGAGCTGACCCGATTTGCTAATGAATAGGATGTGGATGCACAAAACAGAGAATAGCCAAGGATGGTTGTCTGGCCTCAGTAACTGGAAGAGTGGAAATGTCATTTCCTGAGGGTGAAATCATCAGAATAGGATCAGGAACTCAGTATCAATGTGTAAAATTTGAGGTGGCTTTGTGACATTCAAATGAAGATGTGAGAGCCAAAGGGAGAGGCCAAGGATAAAAATGTCTGTTTGCCAGTTATCAACATAGAGATGGTATCAAAAGCCATGAGCCTGGATAAAATCACAAAATAAATGTATGTGTTGGAAAAGAAAAGAGATTCAAGGCCTGAGCCTTGGGACATTCCAATATGTTGAGGCCAATGAGATGAGAAGGAACTAGCATTAGAAACTGAGAAGGAAGGAAGAGAAGGTAAGATAAAATCTAGAACACTGGAAATTCCTGGAAGCTAAATGAAGAAAACATTTCAAGAAGGAGACAGTGTTAAAAGATGCTAAATGCTGTTGAGGGAATAAAACCTTTTGGGTCAATGGGGAACCTTTTGGAAATCGTAGCATGGGAAAAGGTCAATAGCTTTAACCGTATCAGGAGGCTGTGTTCAAAGTATCAGTTAGCTGTTCAACCACATTCCAATACTGATTGCAAGTTCAATAGAAACTAGGAAACAACAACCAAAAGGAGAGATTAGGTGACTCATGGTCACAAGCTCCCTCCCCACAGACGATTAGGGGACAAACACTCAGCAACTCAGAATTACTTGGGAATATAAACCCAGGCAGCCCTGACCAACAATGGCAACCCTCTTGGGTCCTCTTCCACCCTTCTATGCTATGGAAGCTTTTATTTCGCTTGCTCAATAAACTGCATTGCTTCTTACTCTCTCAGTCTGTAAACTCTTGTTTGGAGCTGGAACACTCACCATGGGGGTAAGGCTCTCTGCTCGATTCTTTGAGCAACGGAAACCAAGAACCTGAGCCTGGAGCCCAAGCTGCAGATCTGGTTGCACTGTTAATAGATCAGCTAAGATGAGAACTAAGATTGACAATTAGATTTAACACCATGAAGGTTTTTGGCGACCTTGAACAAAGAATGGTAGGTTGAATTCCCCAGAAAGACACTCGGACATGGAGATGAGAGAGGTGTTTGTTAATTAGTGCTCTTGAAATAGCCATCTCTGGATTTCGAAAGGGAAGAAAGCAAGAATTGTCAGAGGGAGAAATTGAGCTGTGATGCAGTCTAGTGAAGGGTAGTCCGGGGGGTGTGGGGGCTTTGATGTTGAGTTGACCCTTTAGAGTTGTCTTGAGTTGGGACAAGTTACCTGAGCCTGCATAAACCCTAGTTGACTAGTCACTGATATTGGACTGCCCTGTAAGGTAACTGTGGGAATCCTCAGCCAGGGCAATTCTGAAGGGCAAAGCTGGGGACTGTAATCTGGTAGCATTGCTAGCAGCTGGGTAATAAGTTCTTTAGAGGGCTCTGAGTAGTACATCACAGAGTTCACTAGAGGCAGTTTAGATAGAGTAGCAAGGCAAAAGCCTTGTGAGAGCTAGTTTAAAAAAGAATGCGAAGACAGAAATTGGAGATAATCAGCTTAGATGACTTTTTTTTCTTCTTCTTCATTTCTGATACTAAGAAGTGTCTGGGTGTGGATTTATTTTTATTCTTTCTTGACATCTGGAATGTAGTTTTAATCTTTAGATTCATGTCATTTTTCAATATGATACTTCAAATATTGCTTTTCCTTTATTTTCCCCCCAGAGCTTCCTTTATACACATGTTGGAATCTTTCAATTTTTCCTTTATATCTTTTAATTGTTACTTCATCTTTCTGTCTCTATCTCATTTTATTAACTTCTGGGAAACTCCTTAGTGTTATCTTCTAGTTAACTGATTCTCTTACACTGTGTCCAATCTAGATTTTATTCTATATATTAAGCTTATACAATTTTTGAAAGAATATATTTTTATTTAAAGGATTCCAAATTGTTCTATTTCATATCTCTGTTTTTTTCTGGCTGTTTGGTTTCATATTTTTATATTCTTTTTTCTGAGATATTGTTTCTTCTTCTGTCTCTTGGTAGAGTCTTAACATACTTATTTTAAATTCTTTTTCATATTCTTTTATTGTTTTCATTTCCTATGGAGTGAATTACTGTTCAATTTTTGATCTTATTGGCTGTCTTTCCTAGTGTTAGTTTTGGACATACGTTTAATAATTTTTAAATTATTTCATAATAATTTTCATGCTTATGTAGAGTAGGAAGTTTTATTATATTTTTGTATTATTTACTTCTAATGCTCACCACTTTCTGATTCACAGTATTGTAGTTGCCACTGGGTTCCCAGTCCAGAACCAGATCTTATATTGGTTCCTTGGGGGTCCTGCCCCTGTTACAGTGATATTTTAAACCTGTTTCTGAGCCAGTGGCTGGTGTGGCTAGGGCTTGGTGGTGGGACGTGCCTGTCTCCTCTGCCTCTCCAAACATGGAACTTACAATAGCCCCCTGTCTGAAGCACCAGTGGGAAGTTGCATTTCTACCTCTTTTCAGCTAATCATTTTTAGCAGAGCCTGGCTGTGATCTCCTACCTCATGTGAGAATTATTTTGAGTTCTGGTTACTACACTGCCGCTGAATTCCAGGTTGCCTCTACCTACTCCTTGGAGCTGGGACAACATCCACAGCTTCAGTCTCATCACCCCTCTGTATTTATTTTCTATTTCCAGCCCTTGAAGGTAATTAAAAGTACATCCTTACCCTATGTATACCCTATTTATGCCTGTCTCATTCCTTAGGGAAAAGCTTTCAGCCAGATTTTTTTTTTTTTTTTTTTTTTTTTTTTTAGACAGAGTCTTGTTCTGTTTCCCAGGCTGGAGTACAGTGGTGTGAACTCGGCTCACTGCAACTTCTGCCTCCTAGGTTCAAGCAGTTCTCCTGCCTCAGCCTCCTGAGTGGCTGGGATTACAGATGTGTGCCACCATGCCCAATTAATTTTTGTATTTTTAGTAGAGATGGGGTTTCACTATGTTGGCCAGGCTGGTCTCGAACTCCTGACCTCAGGTGACTTGCCTGCATAGACTTCCCAAAGTGCTGGGATTAGAGGCATGAGCCACCTACTGCACCTGGCCTTTCAGCCAGATATTGATGAGAAAAAGATAGGTGCTTTGATATTAGTTACTCAGTGTGTTATTCCTCCCAGGGATTTTTTTTTTTCCTAGAAAGATGTAAATGCTAGACAAGGTGCTGTATACATCAACGATGTGTTAATTGTGGACAATATTTGCTTTCTTAGGGACTCATGTTTCTAAAGTTACCCATGTAGGACACAAAACATTATACCTATTTATCTCTTATCGTTTCTTTTGTTTTAATTCTTTACAGAATCCACACATATTTATAGACTCAAGATTAGAGTTTATTATTAAGTCTTTCCATGCGTATCACGTCCCTAGAATTCCCTTCTTTCTTCTTTAGTGATGTTGAGAAATATGGCCTTGAGGCACTCGCCATCCTTTTTTGTGTTCTCTGTTCTTTCTATCCTATTCCCACCCTCTCGAGTCTGCTGCTTGCCCTGTTTTTCAGAGAACTCATTCTCGCTCTTGGTTTTACACACCATCTCTGGTTTAAACTACTCTTAAATTTACATCTCTAATATAGAATAAGATCCAATAAGAAGTAACAAATATGGAAATGAGTATTTACTGAGTGGACAAGGTAGTAGACCTGTACTAAGTGTTTTTAGACATTCATTCATTTGGTCTCGCAATAGCCCTGTGAGATATAAATATTATATAATGATTATTACAGATAAAAGAGCTTAGTTTGTGAGCATTAAGAAAATTGCTGTCCTAATTTCTGGGACTGTGCAGCTCCCAGGATTCAGGACCTTCAGTTTGAAAGCCAGGAAAGTCTCAGGCAGACTGGAATGAATTGATCACTCATAGCCTAAGGCCATCGATTAGTAAGTGAGGAAGTCTGGGCTTGAACCCAGTCCCATCTGAGCAAATCCATGCTCTTCACCATGAAGTCATACTGTCTCTGTTAGAACAAAGTAGAATAAGAGAGTTGAGTCAGAGAGTAGAAGGTAAAGAAGGAATTCATGCAGGGGAAATTCAGAGGGGAAAATCCTGAAATTTCATCAGGGGGATTCATGCTTCATCAGGAGGATTCATGCTTCATCAGGAGTCAGGAAACTCAGATTCTGGTTGCAGTTCATTCACAAATCCAGTGTTAAACTGAAATCACTTTCATCCCTATGTTGCTTTTCCTTCTCTGTAAAACGAGAGGCTAAACAAGACAACTCCCAATATTGTTTTCAATTTTAAAGTTGTTTTCCTTGAAACTGTCCCTTATATAAATGCTCCAAAACCATTTCAGACCTTGTAAATATTCGCTAGTTTTTTTTTATAAGGTTATAGAGATAAAAAAGAAAACAGAAAATAAAAGCCAGAATTTTGTAATATTTCACTATTTGCTCAAATTTCTAGATTTTGCTCTTTAACATCACTATTTCTGAGCACAGCATAATTCTATTGAAACAGTTGAACAGTTTTGGCCTTTAATTTATTGTATTTAATTTGTTGTAATTAACTCTATGGTGTTTTCATTGTTGTCTTTAACTGTTAACATAGTGTCCCAAACATCTCAGTGGGGAATGCTTTATAAATTAAGCTTTCTCTCTTTATTATTATTTATAAAATGTTAATGTCTTCCATTTAAGGCATGTGTGATTAATAACTGAGAGAATGTACTTTTATAACAACACTGTTTTAATCTGTGAAAATCATAAGCAAAACAGTGTCACAACATGTCACAATTATCACTGAAGGCATAACTGCATGTATTGATATGGAACTCTTCATAAGATATTTTGAAATCATTTCTGATATAGCAGAGTGCTAAGGAAATAAGGCTCTTATTATTACCTTTTTTGTTCTTGAACATATGTGCTTTGATACATTTCTAACTGAAATTCCCCAGAAATAAAATTTATGATAAAACATAGCTTCTAATATTTTAACATTTTGTTCAAGAAAATCCTCAATCTCTCTATTACCCACACCTCTGCCTTTCTCTCGGCATCTGAAGGTTATAGTCAATAACTGAATGGGAATTTCAGGTGAGAAAAATGTGGAATAATGTGAACTTTTCTGCAACCAGTTTTTGGAGTGTGTGTGTCTGCTGTTTGCGTTGGATCGAAGTACTTAGTACTTAGTAATTATCCAAGTACATTGGATAATTATGGTCTTCCTATCAAGATCTTATCAAGATAACAAGAGGGAGCAAATTAAGCAAAGTCCATTAGTCACATTACAAAAATTCATGACAGGTTATACATACATTTCAGTAGTAGTGGGGTTTCTAAATAAATATTAGGAACTCTGAGGAAACGAAGAAGATCGTAATGCTTTAGGACTTCTCTGCAGGAATTCAAATCAACAGTTTTTATAGAATTTTTATTCCTTGGCTAGTCATGTGCTCAGTCTTATGGAAGACAAAATAAATTTAAAGAACTAGTTCCTGCCCTGGAATCCAGCACAGATCTTGGTGGCTTTTACCAAAGCTCTATGCTTCGTATTTCTTTTGAATGAGTGTAAGAAGAGAAATGGAACTATCTGTATTGACTGGGGTAGTATTTTCAGGGTTCTAATAAGTTACATTGAAAAATTAGTAAAGTGTATATTAAGTAAATTATAATTGATTTATAGCATATAATCAAAAAAGTGCACAATTCCTGCATGTAGCTCAATGAATATTGATGAAATGAACACATTTCAATAATCACCCTCTGATAAAGAAATGCCCACCCTCTAGAGGGTACTCCAGAGGCCCTCCTTGTGCTCCCCACTTGGGACCCTGCACTCTTTCCTCACAGGTCACCATTATCTTGTTTCCTATTGTCATTAGTAAGTTTTGCCTGTATTTGAACTTCATATTATTAAAAATATAGACTATGTCCTCTTTATGCCGACTTATTTCAAAATAATATATGTAAGAATATACTATGTCTTTGGGTAAAGCAGTTTATTTTCGCTGATGTAAAATATTCCATTGTATAAATAACTGCAAATTATCTATTCTACTGACAAGGGACGTTTGGGTTGCTTCTAGTTTTTAGCTGCTACAAATAGCACTGCTATGCTCATTCTTACATGTGCCTTTTGGTGTAAATTATAAGCCTTTCTGTTGGGAATCTGAGGATTGGGTCATAGTATGGATTCAGTTTTTAAGGTAATACCCAGTGGTTTCCTGAAGATTGCCAATTAACACTGCAACAGACAGTGTTAATTAGAACTACTGAACTATTTCAGTAGTTTTATATCTTTTTCAACATTTGGTATTTTCTAAGAAGCCATTCTTTTGGTTGTGTGATGGCTGTGGTTTTATTTGTGTTTCCTGGGTGATGAATGAGTTTTGAATGAGTATCTTTTCACATACTTCTTTCCCATTTGATTGCCTATTTTTATATTCAAATGCCTGTCTTTTTCATTGATTTGTAAAAGTTCTTTATATTATATGTTATATTTGTGCTTATAATTGTGGATGATACATGGACTAAAATTCAGTATTTCAATTTATTCTAGCAGTTGATCTCTACTCAAGTATGGCTCCATCTAACATTAATCATTTCCTTTTTACCCCCAAGTTACTCTACTTAACCACTATGAATGATAGTCCTGTCTCACCAACCCCAGCCCATCATCTCTTGGTAAGCTTTGAACTTCAGTGGCTTTCGACATATGAGTTCATGTATTGCCAAATCCTGTTTTATACAGAAATGTATCAAAATCCTAAAATAAGGTCACAGAAAAACTCAATAGCTTTTGAATATGGCTCTGAATAGTTGGTTTTACCCATTAAGAGAGGCAAAGGGTAAAAAAGAGTGTAATTTAGCAAAAAAGAGTAAGTGAAAGAATTTTAAAGTATAATGGGAGAGTATTTTCAGTTTAACATCTCCTTTTTAATGAGTTGAGAACTGAAATGTATTAACTGTTTTTTTGTGATTTAAAGATTTAAATATTTTATGTAAAGCTGGGAATATTTGAGATCTCTTAATTAATGTAAGTGTCCATGTATGCCCGTAAGAGAATAGAACATAACATCTATTTTATGAAATAGTGAAAATTTATATCCAGAAGGTACCTTTGAAGTCATTGATGGTATGTCTCTGAACCTGGAGTGCGGGGTTGAAGGTGGGTGGGAGGTAGTTGGGAGTGATGGGCAGTTCAAGGAAAGCCCCTGAGACCCTCTTCCGTCAGAGCAGCCAGGCTTTCCACTTGTTATTCTCATTGGCTTCTGAGAAAGAGTTCCTTTAAACATAAGTTGAAGCTACTATTTTTAATATTATGTGCCTATTTTAAATATTTTGCTTCTGGACAAGGAGGTAGGATTCAGAGAGATTAATTGGTTTGCTTCGGATCACTTTGGCAATGGCAGAATCAGGATTGAACTCCAAGTTTGCTTTTAGCACAGTGCTCCTAGAATCTGAGCTTTGTGTTAGCTAAAGTGATATCCTAATGATTTATTTATATTCTTTCCTTCCCACTTCCTGGTTCTGGGTAGTATATTAACCTGAGTTATTTAGAGAATTAGAGGAAGGTTTCTGCATCAGGAAAGGAGTATAACTTCATGTGCTTGCCACTGTTCCATGTGGTCCCTGGATTCCTAGCTTACTTGATATTAATCATGAATTAGTAGAGTATCTTCTTTCCAACTCATTTTATGGCCCTCTGACAAATTTGGATTATAATTTAATTATGCAATTATAAATTTCTTATTCTCCTATCATCTAGTGTAGTTGGACCTCTGTATCCACGGATTCCGCATACATGGGTTCAACTAAACACAGACTGAGAATATTAAAAAAAAATGGACAATTGTGGCTGTACTGAATGTGCACAGACTTTTTTCTTGTCATTATTTTCTAAACAATATGGTGTTAAAACAACTTGCATAGCATCACATTACATTAGGCATTTTAAATAATCTAGAGATGATTTAAACTATATGGGAGGGTATGCATAGGTTATATAAAAATACTATGGCATTTTACATAAGAGACTTGAGCATCTGCAGATTTTGGCATTCACAGGGGTCCTGGAATCAATCCTTCATATACAGAGCAATGACTGTATACCTTTACACATTTTAGATGCCTAATATTGGCCCTGTTATATTGGTCCTCACTGGGACTTGTACTGTTTGGTTTTCTTTATCTGCTCTCCTTTCTCTTTTCTTATTCCTATTGTTTGGTGCTGGCAGAGCTGATGATTTGGCCAGAGACACTAGGAGACTTGACAGAAAGAAGTCAGTTAGAAAGAAAATCCAGAAGATAACCTAAAAGGCCTTTGTTGACTTAGTAGAGGAAAAGTGGAAGGGGTCTTATACTTACCAGAGAAGGGTGACTAGGACAAAAGCTGGGAGGGAGGTCCTAGTGGTCTAGGCTTGAGAGACACATGATGAGGCCTACAACTAGGGACATGACTAGAAATGGCCTGGTCTAGACTACTTTTCTTGGTATTCTGCTCCAGAGTTACAGAGCACAGAGTTAAGTAGAGAATGACAGGAGGGAGGCAGGAACTCTTGCCCATGCAGTTGATTTCTGGGATTTGGAGTCAATTATTTTTTAGCATAGTACACAGAAGAAATGGAATAAGTTTTAGAAACTGATGGGGTCTTAGAGATCTTCTTGCCTCAAATTTTACCTTGTAAATGAGAAAACTGAGTCCAAGAAAAGTCAAACCAAGCCTCCTGGCTCAGTTCTATATGGAGCTGTGGAATGCCAGTCCTGTGCTTTTTATCCATATTTACTCAGTTGCATAAGAGAGGAGGGCTCAGGGAAGAGGTTAGGTTTTATTTTAAATGAAGTTCAGAAGCTATGGAAGGGAAATAATACGATCTGATACACAATTAAGAAGATGACTCCTGCTGTGTAGAGAACAAACTGGCAGAGAAAGAGTGGAAATTGAGAGAGCAGTTAAGAAGCTATTTTAGCAGTCCCAGAATGAAATGATTGTGGCCGGAAGATCAAGATGGAGAGGAGCAGATATATTTTTAAGTGAAAAACCTGTAAGACCTGATGAATTGGATACGGTACACAAAAATACAGGAGAAATAAAATATGGCTTGAACAACTAGGTGGATATAGGTATAATTTCCAAGATAGAGAAATGGGGAAGGCTGAAAGTATGATTCAGGGTTAGGAGGGTTGAGGTGGAGGGACAGTGGGAAGAAAGTTTGGGTAGTAAATGAAGACTTACTTGTATTTGCCATAATATCAACTACTGAAACTGTCTTTCCAGATCCCTGGAGCATGGCTTGTTTCCTGGCATCCTGCTAAATACTATAAGGCACTCTTTTGCCAAGAGAATACCGAACACAAAGGCATAATAAAGTGTTTTTATTTTATTTTGTTTTGTTTTATTTTATTTGAGACAGGGTCTCACTCTGTTGCCCAGGCTGGAATGCAGTGGCACAATCATAGCTCACTGCAGCCTTGACTTTCCAGGCTCAAGTGATCCTCTCACCTCAGACTCCAGTAGAGTAGCTAGGACTACATGAATGTACCACTGCACCTGGATAACTGTTGTATTTCTTGTAGAGAAGGAGTTTCACCATGTTGCCCAGGCTTGTCATGAACTCCTGAGCTCAAGCAATGCTTCTGCCTCCGCTTCCCAAAGTGCTGGGATTATAGTACTGAGCCACTGCACCCAGCCTTACAGCCTTATCAGTCTTCTACTTTAGGAAGGTCAAGCTAGGAAGATAAGGTAGGGAAATAGTTTCCACTTCTGTTTGTCCTTCATCCATGTAGAAACAGAATTAGAAATCCTTAGCATTCCTGTAGTCTAGTTTCAGAGAGCCTTAAGTTGTATCTGCTGTAAGAGAAAGGGTGAAAGGACTTTTTCACAAATGTGCTAAGGGAAATGTAAGAAGGTAGGTCATCCCTGTCCAGTATGCTGTTGCCATAATTACTGATTCTACAAACAACAAATGCTTTTTGAGATCCTTCTAAATCCAAGGCCTTTTCAAGGCATAAGAGATTGCAGAGAGGAAAACAGAGTCTTTGCCTTTATGGAAGCTACATTCTAGAACATTGGTTATGTCAGTGCCCTGTTCAAAAACTTTCAATAGTTCTTTGACAATTTCAGCAGCAATCTAGCCCTCTGCTGAAATCAGACACATGACTTGATGTCATCTAGACTTGTATTCTCACCTCCATATCTTTGCTTGTGCTGTTTCTCTCACCTTCCTGCCTTCTCTGTTTTGAGTTAGCTAATCTGATCCACTCAGGACTGATATTCAGTACCACAGGGGTGTGCTGGCCAACATTTGGTTCTGATTTACCCTGTGCTCACCCTTCCAAGTGTAGGTACCTCAGTTCTTCTTGAACCCTCTTTTATGTCACCTTCTCAGCCTTCAGTGATGTCGTCTTCATTTGAACTTATGGTGCTCACGGATTTATATCATTTATGTCACAAATAAGACTTATAAGCTCACAGATTTCCTTATGACATCTGGCATACTTTTTTGCATGTTGTTTTCATCTTTATTTAGAATTTGATTTATGTTTTTGGCTTTTTTTCTGAAATAAATGGCAAGTCCCTTGCACAACTCAGGCATTAAATATGCTTTTATTAATTGATGGATGAACTCAGCATCTCATAACTGTCTGCTGGAGACTTAAAGTGGAGAGGGGCCCCATTTGCTGATATTTTGTGTCACTGTGTCCATCTGTAAGCAATTCCATCCTTCATGGCCTTTCTCCACCCCTAGCTCCTGTCTCAGAGTCCTCCCTCATCACCTCAGGTTTGCAGGGGCATTACCATGCCAGCACCCCTTAGGATGCTTGGCTGGTTTTCTGCATTAAAAGGACAGTGGGATATCTTGCTTGCCAGCCAATTTAATGCAAGTTGACACTCCTAGCACACTGAATTAAGGTGGAGGAGCCAACAGCCCCAGAGAAGAGTCCATTTCTATGGAGATTAAAACAAGAAAATGACAGAGCACAAAACATTTTTATTTCCTTCTTATACTTAAAAATAAAGAAGATAGTAATTAAACCAGGCCAGAAGATGAGTTCTGATTGTTAATTGCTGAGGGAAATGCAGTATTTTAATTTATCCCAGTTCATTTGCAGAACTAGGCAGACAAGATACATATTCTGTGCTCTAGCCCATGAGATGATGCTGACAATTTGAGAATTAACCATTTTTGGATGTTCCAGATTTGCTATTTTAAAACTGTAATTGCAATAGTATTTTCCCCCTTTTGGGTAGAAGGTGAGGGAAAGTGTTGTAGCACTTTATCTAAGAGTGTGAGGCTACAGGGTCCTGACTTTCCTAGGGCAGAACTTTCCTACAGAGTTACTAAAAGAATTACCAAATTATTTAATAGGTCTTGAATTCTGAACTCATAGTTTGTTAGTCGAGTCTGCCAACTGAATAATTATACATAGAGTCTTAGAACAAGGGCCTCCTTGGAGCTCTGTTAAAGCATTTAATATTCCCATTTCTAATAGTAAAGCCATGTGGGCATATAGTAGCATGCACTGATGTAACTGACTCCTTGGCTACAGAGGAGTAACATTTGATGCATTTTGGGTAATGCTTTGGAAGGAATGATAATGTCAAATGTAGAAGGGCTCAGCTCAATGAACCCACTAATCAGCCCTTTATGGAGCACCTCCAGAATGCAATGCACTGGCCTGGGAACCATGAAGGATGAGGCACAAGGCAGATTTCATTCCTCTAAGTGAACACTTAAATATTCTGGGAAACTTTCAAAAATGCAGATGCCTAGGTTACACTCTAGACATGTATTTAAAAACTCCTCAGGTGATTCTGATGTTCATCCAGTGTTGAGAACTACTGGTATAAAGTATAGCTTTGTTTTCAAGGCATTTGGAGTCTAACTGGGAATATAGGGCTAATTGGGGAATATAGATGTATGCTATATATCTATCACTCTGTGTTTTTAGCCCCTTACTCAGACAGCATATGATAAATTTCTAGAGAGAGGCATGGACAGCATAACTACTGTATTTAAGAGGGGAACAGATCACAGGAACAGAGGCTGGGTGGTCATGGAAGAGGTGGGATTTGAACCTAGGCTCTTAGGGCAGGTAGGATATAAATAAATATAGATGAGATGTCAAGGCATTCTGAGTGGAAGGCTGAGATAAACTAAGCTTGAAGGCAGGAGTGTATAAGGTATGTGCCAAATACTAATTGGATATTAGTTGAAAGTAAGAAAGTAGGTAGTGGAAAGTAGTAGGAAATCGGAGACCTACATAGGGTCTTGAGCCCAAACATCTGGAGTTGAGGTTTGCACATGCCACTGCATAGCTTCTTACCTTGACAAGTTATTTTACTTCTCTAAGCTCCAGTTTCCACATCTGCCAAATATTCATAATAATAGTTCCTACTGGGTTGTTTAAATCCAGTAAGGCAATGTGTATTCAAGCACTCGATTAACTGCAGAGCCCTACCCAATGCTAGCTATCATTATTGTCTTTTGGAGGGGAAGGCATTAAGGGTTATAGGGCATAGAAATGACATATAAAAAGTTTTAATCTTTCATCCTATTTACTTATGAGGGAGCAAAATAAATGGCTAAAAATAAATATTATCATCACTGAATTAATGTAACTGTGTTTAAGGATTTGGAGCTCACCCTTCAAAAAAGAAGATTGTCCTAACTGCCCCTCATGGCTACTGCAGAGGCTATGGCTGAAAAAGCAAAATGTGAGTATCTATGCTTACCTAACAACTTGATGTGCAAGTCATAACACTCCAACTATTTTAACTAATCTTTTTTATTAATTTGTGACCCTCAGAGCACCACACTGTTGGCATATCTTGAAAGGATTTATTCCATTCCATTTATTATAAGTAGCCAACTTTTGAGAGATCTTTTTAACTTATTGTGCTGTCCCATATGGTATTCACTTTTCATATGTGGGCTATTCAGTCCTTGAAATGTGGCTGGTGGAAACTAAGGAACTGAATATTTAATTTAAGTTTAATGAATTTTAATTTAAAATTAAAAACTGATAATTCAGTTACTGGAAAACTTTAAGCATGTTTGGAACAAATTTGGACACATAAATCTATTTTTTTCAGGAGACTATTTTATAAAATTTAAATACAGGTTAAGTAGTTCTGATAAAAATTTAGCATCTGAGTTAAGATATATATAAGTACAAGCAAATTACATACAGAGTTTTGAAGATGGAACAAAAAAGAATGTAAAATATCTAATTCATTTTTAATATTGATTAATGTTTAAATGGTAATGTTTGGGTGCATTTTATTTAAATAAAATAGTCTATAATTATTGTTATATAAATGAATTTCACCTTTTTAGTATGTCTACTTGAAAGCATTTAAATTACATATAAATTACATATTCAGTTTACATTGCATATTTTTTTCAGCTTTATTGAGGTATAATATATGAATAAAAATTGAATATATATGAAGGTGTACAACATGCATGTTAACATACATACACACTGTAAAATTATTTCCACTATCAAGCTGATTATATCTATTACTTCACATAGTTAGCTTTTTTTCTGGTGTGATGAAACTACTTAAGATCTTTCTCTTAGCAAATTTCAGGTGTACCATACGTTATTATTAATTACACATTGTATTTCTTTTAGAGTTGATATAGACTTGGCAACAAGACAAGCAATCCTAACATATAGTGCTGCACACAGAGCTGAGGTTATTACGGTTCTGATACTTCCGCTTGGCTCCTGTTACCTCTGACAGTATATAATACAGGCCAGCTGGCATCTGCCCAGGGCTGCCAATAGAGCTCTGTAATGATCACTTTAACTCTTTTGATTTCGATAGCACAGAACATTTTTAAAGATGAGAAGGTCAGAAAGGGTGGAAGATCCAGGAAGTAGAGGAGGAATATTCTCTAGTTCCATTTTGCCTTAGGTCATACCCACATGACCTTGATGCTATGAGCTTGCCATTTCCCTCCATCTCCATAGCAACCTGGCCACAGTCTGAGAAATATTAACATAGAAAGATTTTTGGGCAGTACCCTGTAAAATCTGTCTGAGGTATATATGAAAATTATTAGCATTTCTTTGTGCAAAGAAGGCAAGATACTTTGTTAAAGAAGAACAAGGAATAAGGGCGGGGGAAAGTGAGTCAGTAAGAGACATTCAACAGAGTGTCTTTAATTTAGAACTGAAGAGTTGAGTCTTAATGCAGAATGTATTAAGGGAATATGTGTTTTAGGAGTTGATAACCAGATACCACTTGAAATTTGGGTTTTATTTGGTTCTTATAACTCTTTTTAGGAAGAGATTAGAAATAATTTATGTTTTCTTCACTTACATGTAATGAAATTAATATAAAGTATTGTATTTAAAGTTTTTGTCCAAAGAGCTTCTATTCACTTTCCAAGTTCCATAACTCTTTACCCTAGAACTGATGGCCTTAGTTCCAGCTTCTCTCCTCTCTAGCTTCTCCTCTTTCCATCTTCTCTCGCTTCTTGGCACTCTAACTCTTCTCTCCATCTGAACTTGTTTACAAGCAGGTTCTTTCCACAGATGCACTGTTATTCAGACCTTTATTTGTTTTTTGCTCAGCTGGTGTGTATTTACTTTTCAGCAAAGAAATTCTGCAAAATAAAACTTAGGAAGAGCTCAAATATGTAAAACAGATAAGATCTGGGCTCTCACTGAAAGAAGGAAGTACTCCCACAGCACATGAAATTAATGAAGCACTTTAAATTTAAAACCACCGCCTAAGCCTGGCTTCCATTCACATGTTATTTCTCTTGGGATATTTCTGTTTTCAATATTATTTTTAATAATACAGTGTGAAGCTTTATCTTTTAAAGGGATATTCATACATTAGTGAGCTAGCAGTCGGGGGTGTTGGTGGTTGTTGGCTTCTATCACAGTGTCCATCTTAACTGACTGTCATGGCGTTTATTTACACATTTTTTTCTTGCACTAGACCCTTAAGCACTTGGAAGACAGAAATAGCTAGTCTTATTTATTTTGGCACATTTAGCATCAAAACAGCATCTAGCACTTAGTAGATATGTAATAAATATGTGCTAAACTGAGTCCTATTGTGTCTGAGGTGGGGCTTTTGTTACACCTGTCAGGCATTTACCCTGGTTGCATACATAGGGTTGGCCTTAGCCATGTGGCCATACATCTTTACTTAAGATTATTTTTTAAATAAATGTTTGTGAAGCCTCTCTGAAGAATGTAGCCTATTAATGGGAAGGATGGAAACCGTCTGAGTTTGGCTAGTTATTTTTATTATGATTATGAAAAACAAATGTTTTAAAACCCCTGGGTATTTTTGGATACAGAAAAGACTTGATGATTCTAATTAAGAGATGGCTTATTTTTTTGTCATAGTTTCCATAACTAGATTTTCTTTTTGTATCTTCACTTCAGAGGTTCACTGGAGCAACTATGTAGAACCTCTAAAGCAGTAGATAAATCTGATTTTATGAACCTTCATTATAATCATGTTAAGCTGATGTTATATGAAGAATGAGGCGTTTTTTAAAAGATAAAATAAATGTATAGAAATGTTTTAGGCTAGTGAAATATTTGAGATTAGAGGTACTCATATTTTTTTTCCTGTGGAAATGTTAGTATTTGCATTCTTGTCTTAGATGAGTTTAATATGACCATTTCAACCTCTTCATGAACTTTATTGCAAAAACATTTATTATCGCTTATAATGACTTACTATTGCTTTTGGGTGCTTTAATAACATGAAGAATAATATGTATGAAAATGTTTTATTAACTGCAAACGTTAATTAATTAGTTTTGGATAAAAGGAATTTTAATAAGACAATTTATCCAAACTGCATTAGAAAGTTATCTTTGTGATTTTGAAGAAATGAGGATTGACTAAAAAAATAATTATATAAACACTGTTGGAGGAACACTGTTACTGCCATTAGCCCAATGATAGAAATACAATAATACCCAAAATAATAAAATTTCTCACATTTATTGAAAATTTCTTTTGTGTCAAGTGCTGTGCTGTTTTGTAACAATGTTTAAGTTAATCTTCAGACAACTCTCTGTGGCATATATTATTATTATCCTCATTTTACGAATAAGAAAAATAAGGCTTAAGACAATAAGGTTCATGAGCAAATTGGAATTCAAACATAAAATAGAGTGACTCAGGAATATGAGCTCTTAAAAATCATTCTTTATACTTTCAATTTGTACAAATTAAGCCATATAGTTTTCATAATACAGAAGGAACATACCTTAGCAACTTCCTCAAAATAATATATGAAGTGCACTTGAATATGTAAAAGACGCAAACCTATATTCTTGCCCCATTATGAACAAAGAAAGAGAAGCCTCAAAGATTATTGACTGGATGGAGATTTAATATAAATGTTGTTTAATTTCTTGTAATTTTTAGACTCATTTGTTGAATAGATACATGTCCTTGGAAATTATAAAAATAAATGATTCTAGCATTGCCTTTTCTAAGGCATTGAAGTATGAATATCTTGTGCTAGCTTGTAAATTAACTCGTTTGTTCAAGGCTACTTTTTAGCAATGGTAGAAAATCAGAACAGGTACCTCAGTGTCTCAAATGACAACAAGGGCTCAGGACTGCCAGCTGGAAGTCAATGTCCACATGCCTTCACTGGAGCCATTTCAGGATCTATGTGAAATTGCTGCTATCTGGCCATGGCTGACTTTCTCTGCTCCTTTATGAACAGTCTCAGGCCTTGTTCTGCTCAATAATCTGATGGCCTGACTGTATAGGTATGTTGTGACAGTACCTTGATATGTCAGGATCTGCTTTCTGTCCCCAACAAGGCCATTAGGGCTGCCAGAGTGCATGTAGTTTCTCCATGGTCCACAGGTGATGAGTGGCACTTGTGGACAGGGGAAATCAGAGACTCATCAAGAAAGAGCCCAGCAAGAAAGAAAACGCTACCTTGGGAATTTAACTCCTCTGTCAAAAGCTAATTTCTAGTTACAAAGGGGGAAATCGAAACAACTGCATCAGCACATTACATGACAACAAGAGGCGGGAGTGCTGGCTTAAAATCCAAGTGTCAGGGAAACGTGCATAACTCACTAGGGTGACCAGCCAAGTTTCAGAGGAATTTCTAGTACTCATAGGCAGTACATGGCATCAGGAAAAGCAGCAGATATGTAGAAAAGGGCAGCAAGGAACTCAGGAGCACAGTGCCTACACACAGCTTTAACACTGCTGTGTGACTTCAGCAGGCTGTCAGGTCTGTAAATGAAGACTAGATCATCTCTAAGGTCTTGTCTGAAATGAAGACATGGTTTCCACAAAGCTACATTTTCAACAACAACAACAGAAAACCAGTGAATTAATATATTAATAAATTATATTGCTTGTCATGTGTATGACACCTGACAATGTTGTAATTATAAGTGATTGTAATTAAAGTACTTGTAAGAAATATTTGAATAGTCTGAAGAAAGGAATGAAAAGAGGAAAGTATTGTCATGAGAGAAGGAAATGGAGGACAAGTTGTGAAGTTACACCTAGGAATAGCTCTCTGCCTTTCCACCATGAAATAAATGCTCTGGCTGGAGTCCTCCTCAAAGCAAAATTAGATTTTAGTTAAAATTTGATGAAACAGTTTTAATTCCAGAACTCTTGCCCTTTCCATGTGAGGACAGTGCTTCTTACGACTTTGAACTGGGAAATTAATACGAACCAGGCTTCATTCCTTAGGACCTCATTACCCCAAGGTAACAGCTACCTGTGGCCTATGAGTCTACCTGATGAAAAGCAAGGAGACACTTTGTGCAGGAATAAAGGGACAATTTTGCCTTCAATGATTTATTATGAAATTTTCAAACATATAGCAAACTTGAAGGAATTTTAAATCAATGCCTGTAAGCTTACTACCCAGTTCTTACCATTAATATTTCACTATACTTGATTTGTCACATACCCATCCTTCAATGGACATGCATATCATTAGTTAGAATTCATTATTTGTTTATAGTTTTTCTTCTTTTAATGTAAAATGTGCATACAAGGAAATGCAGAAATCTTAGATGTACATTCATTGAATACACTCAATGATAATATATGCCTGTGTAATCCAAATTCCTATCAAGATAAAGAACATTCCCATCTCTCCAGAAATTTTCTTCATGTCACTTCTCAATCCATCATACCTCCCAGCAAAATAACTGTTCTATTTGTTTTTTCCACCATAGAGTAGTTTTAACTGTTCTAGAACTTCATATAAGTGGAACATATAGTATGTGCTTTTTTGTCTGGTTTAACTTGGCATGTTTTTGAAATTTATCCATAGTGTTGTACATGTTAGAGGTACCTCTTTTTTTATTGCTAAGTAGTCTTTTATTGTACACATATACCACCGTTATCAACACCCCTATTGTTACATACCTGGGCTGTTTTCAATTTAGAATTATTATGAGTAAAGCTACTATAAACATTCTTGTACAAGTCTTTTGTAAACATACATTTTCATACTCTCTGGTAAATACCTAGGAGTGGAATTGCTGGGTTGCAAGATGGGCGTATATTTAGCTTTATAAGAGATTGCCATACCTTTTCCAAACTGATTATGCTATTTTTTGTTTCTACCGGCAATACTTGAGGGTTCCAGTAGCTCTACAGCTGCATCAACATTTGGTGTTATCAGTCTTTTTAATTTTAGCCATTTTGGTGAGTGTAGTAGTATCTCATTACAGTTTTGAGTTACATGAAGATTGAATTTTTAATTGCTTAAAATATGAGTGGGTGAAGAGGAGAGAAAACCTTCATAGTAAGTGTACTAAAGGAGGTAGAGTTATAAAAACAGAGAGCCTACTGGCCAGACTTTGAATAGGTAATACATTTAAATTTTACTGAGTTTGAGTTAAGAGGAAGAAGCCAAGAAACACTTATAAGTGTCAGGATAAGCTAATATCATTCAATTTTTAGTATTTGTACTGCTGAAGCAAGCACAGGATCAGCTAATAATAAATAAAATATATAAAGAGGAAAATTTAGACAAGGCTAAATGAGAATGATGTAGTCTACATGCTATAGAATTGTACACATAGTCCTGTTTAAAAGAAATTAAGAAACTTAGACTGGGTGCTATTGCTCACACCTATAATTGCAGCATTTTGGGAGGACAAGTCATGTGCATTGCTTGAGCCCAGAAGTTTGAAACCAGCCTGGGCAACATGGTGAAACCCCATCTCTACAAAAAGTAGAAAAATTAGCTGAATGTGATGGTACATGCCTGTAGTCCCAGCTACTTGGAAGGCTAAGGTGGAAGGATTGCTTGATCCTGGAAAGCAGAGGTTGCAGTGAGCCATAATTGTGCCACTGTACTCCAGACTAGGCAACAGAGGGAGACCCTGTCTCACAAAAAAAAAAAAAAAAAAGAAATTAAGAAACTTAGAAAATAGAAATAAAAATTATAATATCATCCATCCATCATCCATCCATAGGCATGTATTTTTAATTTAATTGCTACTTCTGTTTACTACATTTATTGAGGCATTTTATTTTATACTTATAATTTTATCAACAAGTTGGAAGGTAAATACTCTTGAGGAAGTTTACGTCTTCATGCATTAGTCATTAAATATGGAAAACACAGATAGACTTGTTAGTAACTTTTGTGCCCAAAACATGTTGTTATATCTTCTATACAGTAACATTTAAAGGACTTTCAGAATGGAAGGATATTTCTATTTTGTTTATTTTCTTTGCTTTATCTGGGCTGAAGTAACTTAAGATAATCTATCTTATCACCTGACAATTACAAGCTTATATTTCTTCTTAAAAAGCAAAATATTACGTTAAGAGATTATATTCTTTTGCATCCTCTTATAATGTCCACTTAAAAAATACACTTTCACATTACCTACTTAAAAAATGTTTCTGTTTCTATATTAGGTCCTGCATTAGAGATCACCAAGCAAGACTTTTTTCAAGAAGCAAAAACTCTCATTGCCCAGCATTATGAGAAAATAAATGAGGTTAATACTTTGCATTTATCTAATATTACATTTTTAAGTTTTTGCATACTACAATGATTATTCCAAAGGATTGCATAAACCCTGATTTGTGATTGAAGAAATAAAAAAGAGAGGCTGGGTGCAGTGGCTCACATCTGTAATCCCAGCACTTTGGGAGGCCGAGGTGGGTGGATCATGAGGTCAGGAGTTCAAGACCAGCTTGACCAACGTGGTGAAACCCCATCTCTACTAAAAATACAAAAAATTAGCCAGGCATGGTGGTGGACACCTGTAGTCCCAGCTACTCTGGAGGCTGGGGCAGAAAATTGCTTGAATCCAAGAGACAGAGGTTGCAGATCATGCTACTGCACTCCAGCCTGGGTGACAGAGTGAGACTCCATCTCAAAAAAAAAAAAAAAAGAAAAGATAATAGAAATAAGAAAAATGAAATCCTCACTAGCTATAAAATTGATTTCATATGACATTTTAAAATAAGACTTTTTAGTTATACAAATTTTAATTATACAAATGTGATTAATTTGTACATTTAATACAATTTAAAATTTTTGAAAAATTTTAAATAATTGGATTTTTCATCTCAGTTAAATATCCCTCTAAATACTGTTTAGACAAAGCTAAACTAGAAAATATATTGTGAGATGAGTCTTTTTTATACCCTTAGCATGACCATGCTTACCTATATCTTTCATTATTTTTCATATATCTTTTTGCATTAGAATTATCTATTTGCTGGTCTGATAGCTCCTTGAGGGCACAGACTGGTTTTTGAGTGTTGTATCTCTAGCAATAATGATTGTACCTGGCTCAATAAATATTTGCTGAATAGCATGTATTTGCAAAGTGAGAAGAAGGAGTGGAAGGGAAAGGGATAGCAAAGAGACGGAGGAGGGTGAGCACAGGGTGACATTTTGGAGGAGAGCATCTATAGAGGAGGCAGCAAATTTGGGGAAGGGGCAACTATTGTGACAGATGGGCCTTTTGGAAGACAGGTGAGGGGAGGTTACCTTCAGATGGTTTACTGTGTGTCAAATGATCCTAGTCCTCTTTTGAATACTTAAAAAAATCTTTAAACAAAATTTTAAATGACATTTTAAATATTTTTCAATATTTCTTGTAGTCAGGGAGGAGGATTCTAATTTTTACTTATGTTTCTTTTGAATGGTCCTCTATGCCAAGACTGGCATATGTAGTTTTAATCTTGTTATCAGCATTATTCACATTGCTTAGCTAATTTTTTCTCTAATTTAAAATGATTTTCAATTATATTGATTTCACTGGTGGGAACATGGGATGAACATTTCACAGTCTTCATAGTCAGACAGATATGCCTTAGAAACTTGACCTGTTTTAAAATTTTTGTCTATTTATAATAGCCCAGTACTCCATCTTAGGGTCCTGGCAAAATGTAATATTAGCACACTAAAACCTCCTTATTGACATTTTGAGTCAGCAACAATTTGCATTTTTCTAAACCTTTTTTTTGGTTATGTGTGTTATTGGGGGAATAGGGAAGAACTATAGTTCTATCTGTGTGTAGAATAATTATGCTGTTTGGATAATTACCTGTCAGAGATCCAGAGCTGTATTATTCCTCTATTGTTCAAGGTGGTCAAAATTAGGAAGCAGTTATGATTAAAAGGATATGAAATATATGTCCTATTTACCAGTATGCTGTTTTTGAGAGCTTACCTCCATGTATGTTCACTTATTTCTGGTTCAGCAAAGAAAGAGGTTTGGGGGATGTTAGCATTTTATGGTTATCTAAAAGTTCTTCAAAGATGGTTGAAAATAATTTAATTCCTATATTAAACTGTCTATTTGAAAAACTCCTATTTTACAATGGACTTTGAAACCTGTATTTAAAAATATCACTTTGAGGAGAAACTTGCTATTTTAAAATTTACATTTCTTTCAAAGTGGAATATAATCCTTATGGTTGTAAAGGACTTTTGGAGAATGACATAGAAAAACATCTGATTTAGTTGGTTACTGTCATTTGTAATTTACATTAGAGTAGATGTCTTATACAGTAAGGTACTTTGTAAAATGTTTCTAGTAGAGCTGCAATTTTGTGAACTTATTAATAAAATTTATTATATAACATTATTAAGTAATGTGTACTAAAATTTTGCCAACATCTATTTTTGTTTTATTCATAGAATAAAGTTCAAGGTACTTCTGTAAACGTTTTTAGAAAGAAACACCAAAAACCGAAATCTGGCAAATACATACCTTTGGAGATTGATAAAAAGGAAACACATGATGTGGTGCAAGAACATCGGGCAGTGCTCAGAAGGATTTGCTTTCCCAAGGAGCTTTCCAAAAGTGGACGTCTTCAGGAACCCCCACCACCAATCTCCTTCAAGGAACCACACATTTTTAATAGAAGAGAAAAATGCAGGCCCATAGATCTAATTACAAAAGGTAAGTTTTCGGTGGAGTGAAGAAATTCAGCAAACCCATGGCAAAACTGTTTGCTTCTTATGTGCCTGTAATGGAATTTTCTTGTTCAAACAATTCCCTGAATTTTTAATCTTAACAATGAAAGGTGGGGAGGTCTGATTAATAGAGCTGCTAATCTCTGGGGACCACCAGGAATTGAGAAGAATGCATTCTAAGGGGAAAGAGAAATTTAGGGGAACAAAATTGGTTAGCCATGTCTTCCAGAAGTGATCTTCTTCCTAGTGAAAATCCTCAGAGACTGTTTATTACAGATGCTAAAGCAGCCATGGATGAGAGCCCTGAATTCCATTTTTGAGCAGAATCGATAGGATAGGCAACTTACGCATGAGTGTGTTTCCTCAAAACCCTAAAAAGATTTTTGGAAGCTATAGAGTTTTCCCATGAAAGAAATTGTAAAGGTTTATTCTCTATCAGGAACATGGTATAAACTAGAGATTGATTTAAGCAAAGTGATATTGTTTTCCTGAAACTAATGGCTTGAATACGTGACCACTTAGAATACATTTCTATTATAGCTTTTACAGCCTCATCTTATTTTTTTCCTTTTATTTCTAAATATGTTTATTCATTCATGCACTCATTTGTAGTTTTCCTAATCAACAAAGATTGACTGCTCTGTGCCAGGCACTAAGTTAGGAGCTGAAGAAACAGAAACTAAAAGGCTCAGAGAGTAATGGTGAGGATAAACACAGGGTAATTTCTTACTATACAGTGTAACAGTTGTAAGAGAGGTCAGTACAAAGCATTATGGAAACGCTGAGGAGTAACCAACCAAGGGCTAGACTGAAAATTTATCAAAAGAAATATCTTTAGAACTGAGTTTTCAGGAGAAGCAGGATAGAAACAGGAGAGGCCATTTTGAGCTGCAGGAACAAAATGTATTAAAGCTCTGAAGGATGTAAGAACACAATATATTTTGGGAAAGGAGAGATGTGGTAGGAAATAGAGTTTGGAAGATGGGTAGAGCTAGAGGTTGAAGGGAATATAATAGTCAACCTAGAATATGAACTTATGTTTAATGGAAAGACAATGGTGATTTAAAATCTATAGGTGGGGGAAGAGGTGAGGTATGATCAGATCTTCCTGTTAGAAAAATAAAATTGGCAGCAGAAACTGTAGAGAGTGATGACAGAGAGTTAAGTGAGGAGGCTGTTCAGGTGAGAGATGACAGGGTCTGAATTGGGGCAGTAGGGAAGCATAAAGTGTGGAGAAGGGCTGTTCCATCAGCATTTCTCAAAGCATCATCCTCAGAATGTTAGTCCTGAGTGATTCAATGACCCTAACAAAGGATTCTTTGGTTAGATACATTTAAAAAATGCTTATTATATTCCTTATTGGAGATTCATAGTGATTATTAATGTATTGAAATGTCTGGGAAATACTGTAGAAAAGAAATCTGTTTACTGTTTTTAACCTTGCTACCCCCAGTTCATTTGGGCAAAGAACCCTTATTTTTTTCACATTGTTTCAATGAATGTCCTTGAGACTAGTGTTATTTTTAATACATTTTGGTACATTCAGAATTAGTGGAATATTTTAGGATGAATAAACTGGCTTTTGAAAAATCAACTGATTGTATAATGAAAATGAAGATGATAAAGATATTGACGTTTCTAGACTGGCAAACTGGACAAAAGTCCTTAGGTTGAGATAGAAATTTAGAGGGTGTCTTCGTCTGTTCTTGCTGCTATAACAAAATGCCTGAATAATTCATAAAGGCACAAAATTTATTGCTCATAGTTATGGATGCTGGGAAATCCTAGATCAAGGTACTAACTAGCAGGTTTAGTGTTTTGTGAGGGGTCCACTCTCTGTTTCCAAGATAGCACCTTGAATGCTGTGTCCTCTGGAGAGGACAAAAGCTGTGTTCTCACATGGTGGAAGGTATGGAAGGGAAAAAGGGCGAGCACCTCTCTGAATCTTCTTTTATAAGGGTATTATTCTCATTTATGAGGGTGAAGCCCTCATAGCTTAATCACTTTCTCAAAGGTCCTATCTCTTAATACTATCACATTGGATTCCAACGTGAATTTTGGAGAGATACAAACATTTGAACTACAATAAAAGGAGAAACAGATTTTGGGCAGGTAGGGAAAGGGGTGGGGGAAAATAATGAATTCAGTTTTAGACCTGGTAAGTAGACACACATGTAGAGATAGCCATTAGGAAGTTGGAAAAGGAGATCTAGCCCTGGAGAGGGAGGTGAAGATTGAAGATAGATGTGAGGGGTCATACCATACTGATATTGTGGGGCTCATGCCTTTTTTTCGCCTAACACTTGTTTAATATGTGAGGTATGAGAGACAAAAGATATGCTGCTTACCCACAAGAAATTCAAATTTGATGTATGTAGTTCTTGCAGTAGCATTGAAGGAGGATAAATAGACAATGATAATAGTATGACTCATAGTATAATAGAAACTCTACTGCTTTAAAATGAATAGGATATCTGATTCAGATTTAGGGGTCAGGAATGGATTCCCAGGAAATTTAAAGTCTTTGGTAAATTTTGAAGGATAAATAAATATTAACTCAAAAAAGAAAGAAAGTTTTATCTAGCTAGAGGGCCTACCATCTACCTGATAGTGGATATCTGAAAGTGATTATGATGTTATTGACAGAATTAACATGATTTTACATGACTGGAACATGAGAATTGGGAAGTGATTAGAGATAACAGACTAAATACTGAAGAATATTGAACCTAAAAGCTGTGAGAACCATTGAAATGTTTTAAAGACAAGTTGCAGTGATAACATTTGCATTTTAACATGTTTATTGACTGTAGAGATGGGGTGTGATAGATTTTAGAGGCATAGAGACCAATAAGGAGATAGTAATTCACATGAGGAAAGACAACTTAAATGAAGGTAGTAGCACTGGGGATAGTGTTGAGGGGAGAGATTTTACAGATATTAGAAAGGTAGCGTTATTTAGACTTGGTCAACAATAAAGTAAAGCATAAGGCACAGGAAAGAGATATGGTGCTGCATTAGTGGTTTACATTAAGTGGCAGCATGAAGCCAGGTATAGCAAACTAGAAGGTTGGAGATGCATCTTACGTAATGGTAAAAACTGCCACCAGCAGTAAGTTGGAATCTAGACCATGTACCTACTGAGCTTTGTAGCTTTAGGTAAGGAAGTTGGAAAATGCATTATTAACATATATTGGTGGTTTCTGGATGCCTTTGGGAAGTTATTAAAAACACGAGATAAACTGAGAAAATCCTGGCTAGTTTTCAATTAGAAATGAAAGGGCATAGAGAGATACTAGGTATTTGGGACCTTGGTTTTGAGCAAGTATCTACTAAGACTTAACATTGCAGCAAAAAGCATATTAAAAGTACATCTTTCACCACCCAGCCCATTATCTCAGATACCCTCATGGCAGTCATTATTGAGAAACTAATCCAAGGGGTAAGTAAACAAAGATACAAAGGAGATTTTAGAACTATATATTTAAAGAATGACTTTGAATGTGGTTATTGTCATGCAGAATTAACCGGAAGCAAATAGATTTAAAAGTCTAACAGATTTTTTAGAGAATGACATTCCCAAATAAACCATGAACCTTGATGTAATTGAATGTTCAAAAAGTAGGATAATCTAGATTTATCAAGAAGTGGGTGACACAAGCCATACAACTTCCAAGTTGGGTAATAGCAAGACGTGGCTGAGGAGCAAGTAAAAGGCTTCTCAGAGAGTGGATCCAGAGGTCACTAAAAAAATGAAGAGAGTGCTTCCTAGGGAA
Source organism: Cacajao melanocephalus (assembly GCA_963573385.1). Classification (NCBI taxonomy): domain Eukaryota; kingdom Metazoa; phylum Chordata; class Mammalia; order Primates; family Pitheciidae; genus Cacajao; species Cacajao melanocephalus. The sequence goes on from CAUYLG010023073.1 coordinate 38,788, forward strand.
AAATCATTGTCTATTCAAGGAACTTCCCTAACTCCAGGTTAGGGGGCCTTCTCAGTGACTTTCCAATAGAATTTTGTAACATCTTTGTACTGATGACTATTGTGTTTACTTTCTTCCCTTTTACCAACGGAGTTTTTACTGAGGTTATCCTATATCTGCTCTATTACTGTATGTTATATGCTTTGGGGAAGGTAAAGATACTTTCTGTAGTTGGTTTTCATATTACTGGACCATAAGGAGCTACATCTGGACTTGTTGGAGAAAACTACACAGCAGCTGGAGGTCCTGCTCTCTGAGCTGGATGCAGTGCCTGGGGAGAACTTTGGGTTGTCTTCCCTGGTGAGGGGAAAGGTGTATTCTGTAAAGCAACAAGAAGGAATGAATATTTAGTGTCCAAAAAAAACAGGCTGTAGCAGCGACTGGTTAGATGCTTATCAAACTTACATGTTTTCTTCCTTGGTACTTGGAAAATAGGTGGGGCTATGTGACAGATTTGTCTCAGTGGATTATAGCTGGAAGTGATGCACACTCATAAGATTGTCATGTGTTCTCCTCCCAATGTGGCTCCCCACATTTTCAAGTAGGAGGACTTCTTTTCAATATTCTTAAAATAATTGCAGTTTTACTCATGAGACAGTGGTAACAGTACTTTTAATATGTCTTGATTAAAAAACTTAATTCAGATATGCAGTGAGTATATAAAGCTGAATTCAGAGAATACAAAGGAGAAAAAATGGACATAAATTGTGTCCTCATCGAACTTGTGGTCTGGCTAGGGAAACAGATATAAATTAATAATCACATATATAAAGATTGAAAGTACATCACAAATAAATTGGACCTGGACTGGGTGTCAGCAAGACTTCCTAAAGGAAATGACATTTGAACTAAAATATAAATGATGCATATGAATTACTCAAAGAGTGGGGAGTTTGAGGCAATTGAAAAATAATTTGCAATGACCTAAGGTGGGAGCACATGGAAGAACTTTCAAATAAGTGAAAAAAATAGTTAATGTGGTTGCAGTTCTGAGAATGAGCTGGAGAGGAGTGAGCTGAGACTATAAGAACACAATCTTTTAGTGCTGTGCTAGTAGATGTTTAACAATTGGCTCTGGTGAGAAGAGGGAGGAAGGCCTAGTTTGTAGCTTTTACTGATTTACATAGTGTAAATACTCTAAACGTAGCCAGTTTCAAACTACCAATTTTGTACCACTGATTACAGCAGTTGGGAGGAGATGTACATAGTCAGCTCTCCTGAGCAGGTCTGAGCTTGCTGCAGTGTACCACTGCATGTAGGCCATGTCAAATAGTTCTCATTCATCACTTGAAATCCTCTTGGGCTCATCTCTTATTCCACGCACTGCAGCCACTGCTAGGGTGACTGGTCCTTGTTCCGTACTTCCTGGACTCCTTCGTGGCTTGAGACATCCACAGGACCAGGTTCAGCTGACACATAAACAACTGGGAAGGGAGGGATGAAAGCCAATGGATAAATGCTTCCTTCCTTCTGTCGCTGGGCAGAAGGTCTCAGTAACACTCTATTAAAGCTTCTCAGAAGGTTTCAGACAGTTAAGCAACCAGTGTCTTATAATGATAGTCAACTCAGAAAAAATTTTCACATTAGTTTTCCCTTCTTGCTTGTTTTATTTTCTCCTCCTTCATTTCTAATATCACTTTAAAAAGTACTGTCATAAAAATATTTTGATGGCAGAATTGTCAGTACTTGCTGAAAGATTAGGTGTGGAGTGTAAGGGAAAGACAGCGTGAAGGATGACTCTTAGGCTTTAGTCCTGATGAACTGGAAGATGAGAATTGCTACTTTCTGAGATTGGGAATAGAGAGAGATGTGTTTTAAATGGGCAGAAACCAAGAATTAGGATTTGGACATATTAAGTTTGAGGAGGCTATTAGATATACAAATCAAAATGTCAAATACGTAGTCCATTATGTAAGTCTGGACTCATGGGAAAGGTTGGAGTCATTAATTTATAGATAGTATTGTCCAATAGACATACCACATGAGCCACATATAATAAAAAATTTTCAAGTGGCCACATTAAAAAGTAAAAAGAAACAGGTGGAATTAATTTCAGTAATATATTTGGGGCCAGGCATGGCAGCTCACAACTGTAATCCCAGCACTTTAGGAGGCTGAGGCAGGCAGATCATTTGAGGGCAGGACATAAGCCTGGCCAACATGGTGAAATGCCATTTCTACTGAAAAATACAAAAATTAGCCCAAGAATGGTGGCAGGCACCTGTAATCCCAGCTACCCGGGAGATGGAGGCTGCAGTGAGCCAAGATCACGCCATTGCACTGTAGCTGGGAGACAGAAAAAAAACAACAAAAAACAAACAAAAACTATATATAATTTATTTATTTTAACCTAATACATCAAAAATATTATTCTAATAGTCAATGTAAAAATTGAGATTTTTTATATTTTTCATGTTAATTCTTCAAAATCCAGTGCATCTTTTACTTATAGCAACACTTAAATTAGACTAGCCACATTTCAAGTGCTCATAGTTACATACGGTAATTGGCTACCATACTGGACAACACAGGTATAGATATTATTTACAATCATAGACTTAGATAAGATCATCAAGGAAGTAAATGTAGATGGGAAAAAATATCCAAGAATTGAACCCTGAGGATTTCTGACACTGAGAAGCAAGAAAAGGAGTATCTAGCAAAGGAAGTAGAAAATAAATAGCTAGGAGCCAAATCAGGGGATTGGGAAATATATTAGTCATATTTCAGTTAAGGAGTAATGCATTAGAAAGGAGCAAGGACAGCTTATCTGTTGTCCCAAGAGAAAGGCAGGGGCATGAGCACAGATGCAGGTGGATTGATAGAGCAGGTCTGAGATTACTTCTATTTTTTTCAATAAAGTTAGAAATGAGGCCTTCATTTGGGAGTGGGATGGGACTGAAAGTATTGGGGTTTTGAGGAGCAAGGAAAAGGATGAAATAATCATAATTTGGAAAAATGTGAAAGTGAAAATATAGTGTGCTAATAAAAAATGCAATCCTCCCCACTTTTTTTTAGAGGGAAGAGAAATGGGAAGTGTCACTGAGGATCAGGGAAGAAACTGCCTTTGCCTAAAGCCCTAGGGTATAGGGCTCTTCCTTGAGAGAGCTGCTGAAAAGGCTGTCTCCTTAGGAAAATAGGATTATTAGAACAAGAAGATGGGGGAACATGTACAGAAAGTAGCAAGAATAACAATTTAGCTGATAGAAGGTTGGGTTTCTTAGGGCAAATGAAGAGTTTGGGAGCTGGTTCAAAGAAGGATGAAAGATGGCAGGTCTATGGAGATTGAGGTAAGTAGTAAGAAGAATGAGAAGACTAGTTCTGATGGTCATTTAGAGTATGTGAGTAATCCTTTCTAATGATAGTCTCTTTTGCGGGATTATTCTCTTTAGCACTTTGTAGTCAGGAGGTCAAAGGTGTTGGGTGTGGACAATGTAAGAGGGAAGTAAAGGTTTTATCAGGAGCACAAGGAGGACAGAAATCCTTCTGAAAATCCCATTATAGGCTCTGTTGAGGTCAGAGATATGCTACTAGGAACCTTTGCATGTGCCTCACTAGACAGCTGTGAAATGCTGATCTTTGAGTTTATATTTGAATTAAAATTGCAATTCATGTTTCAAAGTTCTTATCTCAAAAAGCTTATATTAACGCTGTACTTTGGATTTATTTTTTAAGCATATTCCCAATATCCACTTCAGGTTAAATGGAAGCATGATCTAAGATATCAGTGGCATTAATTCCAGAACTTGATTAAAGTCTGTGAGATTAGAAAGAAAAGTGTGTACTGCCTCTGTAGAGTATATAGTTTCTGCTCAGACAGCTTGGACAAATTCACTTGCATTAAGTTTCATAAACTGAATATGTTACGTGAGAGTAGGCCAAACATTCCTTGAATTTGATCCAAGGATATCAACTTGAAAAATACCTGTAACAATTATAGTATCAAATATCACTGGTAAATATCTTCTTTGTGCTTGCCTGTAAATACATGCCCATAGTTTTGATAGAGCAAAGTCAGGAAAAATATGAAATTATTTTCTCTGTGTATAGATATTCTACAGTACTGCTTAAACAGTTTCTATTGTCATTCTGCCAATAATTTCTGAATCCTAATTATTAAAAATTATTAAAATTTAAATTTATTAGATTACTGAAAATTGACTATCAGAAATTAGAAAGCTCATGTAAAAATCAGCATTTTTGTAACATATATTAAATAGTAATTTTAGTTAGAATATAAAATAGTATTATCTTATTCATGTAGTGTCATACAATATATAATTTGCATTCTCTTAGGAATAAAATATTTAAGTCTACTTTTAGTTATTTAAATTTGAAAGCAGGCTTTGTAAGCTCAAAAAGATTTCATTATATCCATGTCATGTACATATATTTAGGGTTGATATGGAGTTGTTCCTTATCCAATCTGGAAGAATGTAGAAATATATATGTGTGTGTGAAGTTGTGAGTGTGTGTTTGAGTGTGTATGTGTGTGTTTGTGACTGTGTGTATGTATTTATGGGTGTAGTAGAGTCTGTATGTATTTATATGAGTGTGTGTGTATGTGTCTAAGAGAGAGAGGGAGAGAGACAGAAAGAGAGAGTGTTGATGTGTTCCTTGGTCTCCAAATCACAAATCTATTCCTTTATGTATAAAATGAGAGCATAATAAGTTTTAATAATGCTTTAAAATGACTACATAGCTAAAAGGCACTGGAGAAATCTATCAGAAAAAATGACTTTGTGCTGTGATTATTCCTTTGCTTACAGTGGTGACAACTTAGCAGATAGTTTTTTGATCAACAATGTTTATAACACCTAATTTATATTTTAATGGTTTCAGGTATATGGTCATCTCTTGGCATCTGTGTAGAATTGGTTCTAGGAACTCTGTGGATACCCAAATTGGCAGATGTTTAAGTCCCTATTTAAAATTCTGTAGTATAGAAATACAAGGATTTGAGATTACTATGAACACCTCTATGCACACAAACTAGAAAATCTATGGGAAATAAATTCCTAGAAACATACAATTCCCCTAGCTTGAATCAGGAAGAAATAGAAATCCTGAACAGCCCAGGCCCAGATTCACAGCCAGATTCTACCAGACATCCAAAGCAGAATTGTTATCAATCCTGCTGAAGCTATTCCAAAAGATCAAAAAGGAGGAAATCCTCCCTAATTCTTTATATGAAGCCAGTATCACCCTGGTACCAAAGCCAGGAAAGGATATACCAAAAACCAAAAAAACTATAGATCAATATGCCTAATGAACATAGATGCAAAGATACTCAATAAAATACTGGCAAACTGAATCTAACAGCACATCAGAAAGATAATTCACCATGATTAAGAGGGTTTCATCCCAGGGCTGCAGGGTTGGTTCAACATGGGCAAGTCAATAAATGTTATTAACTACATAAACAGAATTAAAAACAAAAACCATATGATTATCTCAACAGAAGCTAAAAAAGCATTTGAAGCATTTGTTCTTATTGTTTTGTTTGAGTTCCTTTTTTCTTTTACAATAAAAATCCTCAACAAAGAATATAAAGAATATACCTCAAAATAATAAAAGCTACGTATGATAAACCCGTAGCCAATAACATACTGAACAAGGAAAGGTTGAATACATTCCTCCTAAGTACTGGAACAAGAGAAGAATTCCCACTTAAACTACTTCTATTTAACATGGTACTGGAAATCCTGGGCAGAGCAATTGGGCAAGAGAAAGAAATAAGAAGCATCCAAATTAGAAAAGAGGAAGTTGAACTATCTTTGTGTGCTGATGATACAATCTTATATGTAGAAAACCCTAAAGACTCCTTCTAAAGAAAGAGTCCTAGATTTGAGCAATGAATTCAGTAGTCTTAGTTTACTAAATCAATATACACAAATCAGTAGCACTGCTATACACCAATAATGACCAACCTGAGAATCAGATCAAGAACTCAATCTCTTTTACAATAACTACAAAAAAAAAAAAAGATACCTAGTAATATACTTAAGCAAGGAGGTGAATGATCTCTACAAGAACTACAAAATACTGATGAAAGAAATCATAATGACAGAAATAAATAGAAAAACATCTTGTGCTCATGGACTGAAAGAAACAATGTCATGAAAATGACCATACTGCTCAAGACAATCCACAGATTCAATGCAATTGCTATCAAATTACCTGTCTTTTTTTATTTTTATTTTTTATAGAAAAAACCATCCTAAAATTCATATAGAACCAAAAAAGAGCTCAAATAGCCAAAGCAATCCTGAGCAAAAAGAAAAAGTCTGGAGATATCACATTACCCAACTTCAAATAATACCACAAAGCTATAGAGCTATAGTAACAAAAACAGCATGGTACTGATGATATAAAAGTAGACAAAGAGGTCAATAGAACAGAATAGAGAAACCAGAAATAAAGCCAAATACTTATAACCAACTGATCTTTGACAAAGCAGATGAAAGCATATACTAGAGAAAGGACACCATATTCAGTAAATGGTGCTAGGAAAATTGGATACCCGCATGTAGAAGAATGAAACTGGATCCCTATCTCTTGCCATATACAAAAAAGTAACTCAAGGTAGATTAAAGACTTAAATGTGAGACCCAAACCATGAAATTCTAGAAGAAAACCTAGGAGAAATTTTTCTGGATGTTGGTCTAAGCAAATAATTTATGAGTAAATTCTCAAAAGGAAATGCAAGAAAAACAAAAATAAATTAGTGGACCCAATTAAACTAAAAAACTCCTGCCCTGCAAAATAAATAATCAACAGAGTAAACAGACAGTCTACAGAATGGGAGAAAATGTTTGCAAACCATGCATCCAACAAAGGGCTAATATCCAGAATCTACAAAGAACTCGAACAAAGCAAGGAAAATACGAAATAATCCCATTTAAAAGTTGGTAAACAACATGAACATACATTTTGCGAAAGAAGATATACAGGGAGAGAGATCCAAGATGGCTGATTAACAACAGCTCAGGATTGTCGCTCCCAGTGAAAGCACAGAGAGCGAGTGGATGCCGCACTTTCAGACGAATTTTTGTTGCCCACAGACTGAGAGATTCCCAGCGGAGGAGCCAGACGGGTCGCCAGTGCGACTTTTTTGGCCGGCGCGGCTATTTTGCTGATGCCTCAGCGTGGCGCTTCTCGGTGCGGAGTATACGGGATGGGGTGCCCTTTGAGTCGGGCTCGGTTGGTCCCATCCCCACAAGGAGAACAGCAATTGGAAGCGCTGAGGACTGAGACTTTCACAGTAAGCACAGCTGAACCGGGAAGGTCCAGCTCTGTGGGGAAGGGGCGTCCGCCAAAGGAAAACTAAGAAACAGAAAAAACTTCATCACCAGGCGGAGAGATCCAAGATGGCCCATTAACAACAGCTCAGGATTGTAGCTCCCAGTGAAAGCACAGAGAGCAAGTGGACACCGCAATTTCAGACGAATTTCTGTGGCCCACAAACTGGGAGATTCCCAGCAGAGGAGCCACACAGGTCGCAGGTGCGACTCTTTTGGCTGGCGCCCCGGTGGGGTGCAGCACTTCTCAGTGTGGAGTATATGTGACTGGGTGCCCTTTGAGTTGGGCTCGGCTGGTCCCATCCCCACAAGGAGAACAGCAATTGGAAGCGCTGAGGACTGAGAGTTTCACAGTAAGCACAGCTGAACCTGGGAAGGCCTAGCTCTGTGGTGAATGGGCGTCCACC